>CM060947.1:1097840-1100340 GCA_030765055.1 Mantis religiosa
CGCAGAAACAGGTTTTGAGCGCCCCTCTTTAAACAATGATGGGTTTTTAGTAAAAACATCGGCGTGTGTGTGTGTGTGTGTGTGTGTGTGTGTGTGTGTGTGTGTGTGTGTGTGTGTGTGTGTGTGTGTGTGTGTGTGTGTGTGTGTGTGTGTGTGTGTGTGTGTGTGTGTGTGTGTGTGTGTGTGTGTGTGTGTGTGTGTGTGTGTGTGTGTGTGTGTGTGTGTGTGTGTGTGTGTGTGTGTGTGTGTGTGTGTGTGTGTGTGTGTGTGTGTGTGTGTGTGTGTGTGTGTGTGTGTGTGTGTGTGTGTGTGTGTGTGTGTGTGTGTGTGTGTGTGTGTGTGTGTGTGTGTGTGTGTGTGTGTGTGTGTGTGTGTGTGTGTGTGTGTGTGTGTGTGTGTGTGTGTGTGTGTGTGTGTGTGTGTGTGTGTGTGTGTGTGTGTGTGTGTGTGTGTGTGTGTGTGTGTGTGTGTGTGTGTGTGTGTGTGTGTGTGTGTGTGTGTGTGTGTGTGTGTGTGTGTGTGTGTGTGTGTGTGTGTGTGTGTGTGTGTGTGTGTGTGTGTGTGTGTGTGTGTGTGTGTGTGTGTGTGTGTGTGTGTGTGTGTGTGTGTGTGTGTGTGTGTGTGTGTGTGTGTGTGTGTGTGTGTGTGTGTGTGTGTGTGTGTGTGTGTGTGTGTGTGTGTGTGTGTGTGTGTGTGTGTGTGTGTGTGTGTGTGTGTGTGTGTGTGTGTGTGTGTGTGTGTGTGTGTGTGTGTGTGTGTGTGTGTGTGTGTGTGTGTGTGTGTGTGTGTGTGTGTGTGTGTGTGTGTGTGTGTGTGTGTGTGTGTGTGTGTGTGTGTGTGTGTGGTGTGTGTGTGTGTGTGTGTGTGTGTGTGTGTGTGTGTGTGTGTGTGTGTGTGTGTGTGTGTGTGTGTGTGTGTGTGTGTGTGTGTGTGTGTGTGTGTGTGTGTGTGTGTGTGTGTGTGTGTGTGTGTGTGTGTGTGTGTGTGTGTGTGTGTGTGTGTGTGTGTGTGTGTGTGTGTGTGTGTGTGTGTGTGTGTGTGTGTGTGTGTGTGTGTGTGTGTGTGTGTGTGTGTGTGTGTGTGTGTGTGTGTGTGTGGTGTGTGTGTGTGTGTGTGGTGTGTGTGTGTGTGTGTGTGTGTGTGTGTGTGTGTGTGTGTGTGTGTGTGTGTGTGTGTGTGTGTGTGTGTGTGTGTGTGTGTGTGTGTGTGTGTGTGTGTGTGTGGTGTGTGTGTGTGTGTGTGTGGTGTGTGTGTGTGTGTGTGTGTGTGTGTGTGTGTGGGTGTGTGTGTGTGTGTGTGTGTGTGTGTGTGTGTGTGTGTGTGTGTGTGTGTGTGTGTGTGTGTGTGTGTGTGTGTGTGTGTGTGTGTGTGTGTGTGTGTGTGTGTGTGTGTGTGTGTGTGTGTGTGTGTGTGTGTGTGTGTGTGTGTGGGTGTGTGTGTGTGTGTGTGTGTGTGTGTGTGTGTGTGTGTGTGTGTGTGTGTGTGTGTGTGTGTGTGTGTGTGTGTGTGTGTGTGTGTGTGTGTGTGTGTGTGTGTGTGTGTGTGTGTGTGTGTGTGTGTGTGTGTGTGTGTGTGTGTGTGTGTGTGTGTGTGTGTGTGTGTGTGTGTGTGTTTTTTTTTTTTGTGCGTATGTGAACAGCATGACTCAAAAACGATAAGGGGACAAATACCAAGCTCGGCATTTAAGTTCAGTATCTTACAAAACGTATGATAGAAATATTTTCCAGAAAATTCATCCACCCAAGGATAATATTTGAAAAGTTTTGAGCTTCTGCACATTGCTTCAGCGATTTTGATATATTACCATATGTTTAAACTATTTTGGTGACAAAAAGTATATTTTGAACTTTTTGGGAGTATCTTTTGAAGTCCTCTTCATTCTGAATGACTTTTGCATAAGAGACAGACAGAAGAGACATAAGAGACAGAAAAAGTCTTACTACACTAAAAAAGTAGATCTCATTAAAGCACACCACTTATGTGTTTGTGGCGTTAATGATTTCTAAGATATTTTTTGTTAATAACTTTAATCCTCAAATATTTTATATTATCTGCATATCACTATTATTTTATTAATTGTTCTTCTTTTGTCTTTCTTTTATGATGTATGTACAAAAAGGATAGAAGATCAAATAGTGAGTGACATTGAAAAGATTTGACACAGAACGAAATGCATAAATAAGTAATGAAGGTTTATTTGTATTAACAAAACGCAGATCCAAATATAGCTTTTAACAGAGCAGGTAGCGGAAGTCAAGTGAGTGCTACACATCAGACTTGTAGGTATGTTCCAACGACACTAAATCATTCATTGACTGCCGCTTGTTTTCTGCATGAGCAGTCCATACGGCATGAAAAAGGCTATTGCCTTACAAAGGAAAGAAAAACATCCTAATTAGTGAAATTTAGGGGGAATGATCCAAAACATCACTGTTGAATAGAAAGTTTTGCAAAGCATGGTTTCAGCCAATATCCATTAGCAAATATCAATAATGCCACA